>OX940978.1:49775148-49813438 GCA_954871275.1 Leptopterna dolabrata | reverse complement strand
AACCACCAGAAATAGCTATTTCAATTATTTTATATGAAAGAAACAATAAATAAACAGCCAACATCTCTGTAGGTAAGTCCAATAGAATAATAAACCCATGTGACAAGGACTTTGCAGCGTTTTTGTATAAATGTAAATATTGTGTAGTCGAGAAAAAAAGGTGTGTACATTTTCATTCCATTTTCTTGCTTGATTCTTTCTATAATTTTTTAAGGACGCGATTATAACTGGAACATAATGTGTAGACTACCTGTACGTCTCAGCAAAATTTAGTTCATTTTAGAAATATTTTAATTTTTTTTTAACGTAATTTTGCTTAGGGTGCATATTTTGCATATTTTGGCCAAATTTTGTGCTTATAATTCCAGTCCCTACTTATTATCTTAGAAATATTGGTTGAATAGGATCAAAGTTATGGGCGTCACGAGGATTTTGCACTTATTAGTTGAAAGTGATTTTTTGGCTATGGAGGTACCATTTTGTATAGTGAGCAGTGAGTACCACGCCACAGCCCGGGAGATGGAACCATTTGCAAATGATCGCTTCTGCCCGTCGATCCAACTGCGTCCAACCTGTCGCACGGATTTGGGGAGATGCCCTATGCTATGTCCTAACGCTTTCTCGCATGACTCGCAAATTACACTCACAACGTGACGCTGGCCATTGACCTAATCTTTGAAAGAAGATCCTTAATTAGGAATGAGGGGTCGGTGGAAAAGCGATTCACGCCAGCTGCCACTAATCCGCTAAATGGAAGGGTTACAATGTCAAGTAGAGGAACGGAGCAGGGCGAACGGGTTTGCATGAATTAAAGGACATCCGTTCCCGATGGCCGTTCTCTTCAACCAGATCGGGAACCAACAATGTCCCGACCTCCAACCGCCAGCCATCTACGGTAGGGGAAAGCAAATTAGTCAGAGGACGGGATTACAGGACTACGGCGGGGCATAACCCCATATATAAGCCAATAGCGAACATTACTAAGGTTATGAAAGCCCTAATTTATATTCATGAAGCTGAAATTGCGTGATGTGAAGGGTGATAAACTGTCGGAAACATCCTTATTTCGTAGTTTTTCCCCGAAGAAAATTGCGAGGGGGAAAAACCGTAGGTATATTCAATTTTTTCTTTCAGATCTAAAGAAGAAACTGTAGAACACTCCTGATATCAAATTCAGTAGCATTTTAAGATGAAGCAGCGTAAGTTGTTACCAACTGTCGCTACGAATGAAAGAATCATCTATGACTTCACAGTCTAAACTCAACTGCTTTTATGAAAAATTCTAAGGAACGAACCTTTCAGTATTTTGACGAAGAATCTCAATCGCCAAAACGAAGTCGTCACACAACTCGCTAATCACTGTTTCCTGCTTTCGTGTGCTCACTTTCGAGAGATTCCCTCAGAAGCTATAGGCTAGGATAAGGATATACCTAATTGGGCAACCAAAAACATAGAAACCAAATGATAACTAAATATAAGTCCATTTCATGAAACCAATTCGATAAATTAATATAATTATATTTGTGCAAGGGTAGGGAGGGGGGATAATGCGAAGTACTTTACTTTTTACAACTCAGTAACTCCTAAGATTATTGGTAGTTTTACTGCACTAGTACCAACACTATTCACTAGCCTCCCGTTGACTCGAAAAGCGAGTGACCCTCATTCACAACACAGATTGTTGTAGATGTCAACAATCTAACTGACCTCCAGGCCACTACTGGCAGCTCACTGCCTGCCACGTTCGAAAGTTGGCGGACAGGAGTATGCAGTGAAGCCAAAACCCCTTTGGTGAACCACGCCAGTGATATTTGTCAAAACAAGACAATCCTGGAAAGGCAAATCTTCCGGTGGATACCGTCTCGCTCATCCCACTTAGCCAAATCTCATATATTCTGTCACTAGCATTTGGAACATTTAGAGAGCTTACCTATCAAGGATTTGAATGACAGTAGGTAATCAGTGTTCTAGGTGGTTGACCCCCAAATATCCACTCATCGCCCTATGGTACAAAGCAGTAATTGCATGTCTGGAAGCTTCCCTCGCAGAAATTAAGCATAGTTATATAAATTGACGTCATTTCTCTCTAGTTGTCCTTAGTTTTGAAGTTATTACAAAATACTAATAATACATTACAGAATTACAATAATAAATTATGTAGTTTCATATTACACTGGGGGACATTGGCAATGTAAAAGTTATTAACCTCGGGCACTGGCGGGGCGGCACTCAGTGCCGCTTTCCGATCAAAATCATGATTACTCTGCAGTGTGTCAAAGCACCGGTAGAACACGCTCAGGTATCTTTCAAGCAACTATCATAATATGTCCCCGTAGTCCTAACTGCTTCTATTATGCTCTTATCAGTCGTCAATGATCTCATAAAGAGAGAGGGTGCGCGCTCTCGGTACTGCGTACCGCCCGCCAGTTCTAGTCAATGTATAAAGTCGGCACAGTGTACCGCCCGCCCGCGAACTTTTGACCAAAGTTTTTGTTTGTTCCTTTGCCGAAATGGCTAGTGGTCGTCGAGTTATGAGTGATTCAGAGATCGCGAGCATTCTACAAGCTGTGGAAGAAGATGAAGACAATTTTAGTCAAGATCATGCTCCACATTTCGACTCAGCGATGAGAGTGAGGGGTTGTTCGACCCGATGATCATTCTAGAGACAGTGAATGTTCAAGGGATGAAGCAGCTCCACTGACTTTTTCAGAGGTTGAAATTACCGATTTTCACATTTTCTTTGCTAATTAAAAGCTATGATATGGGCACCTAAGTGTTGGTGATGGCTGATTTTTTTTTTTCAAATGACTTACAGTTCCTGAATTTATTGAGTTAAGTACCTCATATGTGTATATAAGTTTATTGTATTTTACTGAATTACGTATGGTGAAGTTCTATTGCGTTTTCTAATTACAAACTTTTATAAAATTTGCATGTTTTATATTATTGCTAACCTGATCAAGACTTAAGCTGACAATTTTTGGGAAAAATTACCCATCGGCTTAACAAAAAAATGGTTTCCGCAATTTCTATAGAGGCTATTTTAAATGCTAAGTTAGGTGGTATATTAATTTTTGCGCAAAACTACGAATAAACGTTCCTATTATGGAAAAAGTTGCCATTTCCGTGTGGGCGGCACTCCATACCGCCCGCCGGCGATCTACTTCCCCTCGTAGGTGCCAGTGCCCGAGGGTTAAATGGAATAAAAACTGAAAAAACGAGGAAAAAATTAACCCATCTTCTCCTATTTATAATAATCAAGTTCGTGTGCGGTGAAGGCTTAACCCTTTTAATGCCTTTTAACCCTACGAAGTTCATTAAATTAAATCAATAGAACTGGAATTACGCTAGTGGCAAGATTTTGGGGACTAATATACAAAATATCGAGTGAACACAGTTGGTTCAGGGAGGTTCGCAATGCCAATGGAACAGTTTTGGATCTGCCAATACGGGCTAGGAACGTGAAATTTCCACGATTGAAACCGTCATCAGTGCTCTAATAAGAATAATAATAAATTATTATTCTTATTACAAGGCTCCATGAAAATTGGTGTATAAGAATAAAATAAAAATTTTGCGTTCTATTAAAAACTTGTGACGCTGGTTTGAATTAAAGGTGTCTTTGCACAGCATCCTCGTTCTAGAAACGGTGTTCCGTAGCGCCGCCTCATCACAAAGGAAGAGCTAACCAAGTTACTTCACGCTTCGGCACGTTTCACCATTCGTTAAAATTCCATTTACAAAGAACTGGGTAAAGCTGGGCTTACAAATAGTAGCGACGAGTCCCAGTTACAAGCTCCCCCCCTCCCCTCCCACCAGAGTAATATTAGTCACCATAATTTCTGCTGGACTAGAAACCTAGATGACCAGAGAGGTTGAACTCGACTTGAAAACATACGGTGATTGTGATAAGTAAAATACGACGAGGACGAATATTCTCATGTGTCCTGTCTAAGGAGGAGCGACGAGTACACAAATCATCATGAATGATCATAAAACATCCTATGCTCTTCGTCAAATGAAGAGGAAAATGCAGCAATATCAACGGTTTATCAAAGGTTCACCGTTTTCTGTATAAAATAACCCAGTGTCAAACTCACTGTTCTGTAACTGTCCAAAACCATACGGCAGCACGCTCTTAATTTGCTGACACATTACTTTGTTCCAGTGCCGTGAATAGAACATGAACTAGTTCAGTGCGAGAACCATAGCGGTGGGGATGAGCTCATGAATTTTTCGTTTTATGATCTGAGCCGCTGGAACGACTGAACTAGACGACTAATAAACGACTATAACAAAATGCAAGCAACAATACATTTTATTCGCGTGAGAAGACAAGATACGCGACTTTCTGTGAGTTTATACACATCAGCAAGGTCATCTTCGAGTTTTCAATACAAAACCCTGCCCTCCGCTTGGAGCAAGAAGTTCATGCACCAGCTCAAGAACTCGGGGCGCTGGAACTCGTGGCGGGTAAAACAGCACGTGAACTTAACCTCGCTGAAACGCTTCACAGACCGCCCAAGGCCTGCGCAGATCGATTACGCCGAATTATTTCATGAACTCAAGCGCATTGGAACGAACCTATTGAGAGGGTGGCCCTCGAATGTTCCAATACCCACCAAAACCAGATCCCACCAAAAACAGATCCAACTGTAGGTTTCCTGAGCACCAGCAAACCTTTAGAAAACTTTTGGCCAAAAATGTAGATGGACGTTGAAAGCTAACCAATTGATGGCCTACTGAGTTTCCAACCAAACATGTATTGTTGTTAACTCCCCCCCCCCCCCCTCCCACTTATTATCTAAACTGACTGAATCTAGCGCAATTTTTATGGTCCACACACTTTTCAATATATTTCCTAGCAAAAATATTTTCACTGTTGAAATTACCTTTTTCCGTCTTGAGTTATAGAAAGCTGTTTTTAGGAGACAAGGCATATCACATCCGCCCACAGAAACTCAAAAATTTGAGCCATATTTTGTAACTCAAACTCAAACGAACTCATCGAAGTAATCTATTTGGCGAAATTCATAATTTTGCTCATCTTGTAGGCGAGGTCAGACATCATCCAGATGACCAGATAAATATACACACACATTCTAATGGGGCGAAGGAATTTCCTCTTTTTTCTTTTAATTTTTTCTCGAAGGTCAAATTGGTATGGTAGCTAGGGAGGGTAGGCATGGGATTTTACGAGTATGTCAGCTGGATGTTTATAAAAAATTGTATTTTTTTGAAAAAAAACAACAAAAAACCTTTTGTCGTAGGTTTTCTCCAGGAAATTATTATTATTATTCGTTCGAATTCAACTCACCTGGTACTGCGTGCAGTTGAAGCAGTGCCAGCAACAGCTTTCTCCTTCTACGTATTTTTTCGCTTGACCGATTTCACAGTCTAACGAGCAGACGGATTCAGGAGGGGTTTTGTGACCCAATTTAAACTGGACCTCTGCAACAGATCAAAACACACTTGCATCAGGTAGTACCTATACAGCTCGGATGAGGGATACCTGAAAAAATCACTTAAAATGATTTTTTTGTGATCATTCAAGATTTATTTTCAGTTTTTCCACTAGATCAGTAGCCGTGGGGTAGTACATAAATATAGTAACCATGGGAGGGGGGGGGGGGTAAGCGTTGGTTGTCAAATTAATCAAGTATTTTTGCTCAAAAATCTATCAGAACGACTGATGGTTACAACCGTTACTTTTGACATAAATGAGGTGGCTGTTGTCGGGGTGTTCAAAACAAATGAGGTTTCTTGTAATTGGCTCATTCACGTCCCTCAGTCAACGGCATGCTAAGGGTGAATAAGAGGCCCATTAAACGTCTTACGACACACACAACACACATCACAACAAACATAGCGCAGTACTTGGCAAGTGGCATCTTGCGGTTGGTCTGGGCACATCGGAGTGAAACATGCCGTCTGTCCCTTACAAAATGTATCAATCATTATCCGACTGTAAGTTTCGTACTTTTCCTGAAAAACCTGTACTTCGTGCTCGAATGGGCAGGCGGGAACTGGTTCACATACGTCCACGAATTTCCCCATTGAACTACATAGTTCGCGAATCGCAGTGGTTTACCAAAATCCCTATCGTGAGATCGGTGTCTCACAAATAACCAAATGAAAATAAATAAATGAATAAGATCCAAATGAATAAAATAAATAAATAAATAATAATCCCCCCGCTCCCCACCATCGTCACATTCTGAAGGTTTGCGCTTCAAGGTATTAGGAAGTCAAGTTTCGGTCGTGTTGACGCACTACATTTGTATGACGCAACAACACCTGTTGAATTCTCGATGCATGTGTTAGGAAGTTATTTAGAAAATTATATATTTCTTTCAATTGAGTTAGTGGTTGGAGCAACGTTGCATGTTGCTTTTTGGGGAAAGTCGTTTTTTGGTGGAATAACGTTCATTGTGACAAGCCGGATCAGAATACACCAAGTTAGTTCGCAAAGGTACCAATAGAAAGCGCAGAATGTTGTTTTCTTAGCCCTGTCTCCATGGTTATTTTGTGGAGCAACGTTACATGTGGTAGAGAAGCCAAACCTGCATGTGAGTAGGAGGTTATGGAAAAACGTTGCATGTGTGAATCGCCATGAAATGCGCGAAATTTAATTGCTCCTCCTTTAAAACAACTCCCCTGAAAAAACTCGTTTTTGTAACATGCAACGTTGTTCCAGCCACTAACTCAATTGTGTTCAAGCATAGATATTACTTATGATTTATCAACATAGTTAATGATAAAAACACCACTTCTAAACAGCACTCTTCAAAACAAGGTACGTAGAATCTGAAAATGGAATAAAAACGTTTCTGTATGTCCATTGGCACCGAACCGTACGCTGTACTTCTTACTTTCCTTAGTTGCCATGAACCAAAATTAATGAATTTGGTTTGTAGGTCCCATTTGGGGTATAGTTGGTCCGCGAAGCTCGGCGTTAATGTCAGTTTTCAGAACACCGTAGCTCGAAAACGTTAGATAGAAGGGTATGGATTTTTAAGACGTTTTTAAATTGATTCCGTGATTCAGGATATTTTGAGTCCATCCGGAGCATTCTACGTCCAGCCGTTCGTTAAAACTGAGGTCATGCTGCATGACTTGAAGTTTAGTAAAATTGCAATTCTGAGCGTTCGGGGGAGAGGGAGATTAGAACGAGATCGTGATTTTACTGTACGTCTCAGGTTACTGAGAAAACGATTTCAGAGTTCATCGTCAAAAAACGTTAGTACCAAACTACTAATTTTTTTGAGTATGTTATTATCGCGTTGTAATCTCTGAAATCATGCAAATCAGCGAGTTAAAGACATCACGTGGCTCCTTACGAGGAAGCTGAATAGTAAAAATTTGATATTTGAATAATCGACAGGATAAGTTATAGGAGGGGCAGATGTAGAAGAGACAGGAAGGGGGTCAGTTCGAGGAGTGGTCGATATCTTGAGTATGAAAGGCATCTGGTTTGGGCTCCGGAACCCTATGAAGAATTTGCTGGAACTAATAAAGTGAGTCCGTCAGCAGGAGGTTTACAAAAGTAAAGGGAAACGGGAGGGCCTGATTCGGATTTTCTAGTTTAGTCCATCGTAGGCTGGGGAACGAACTAATGAACCAAATTTCCGTATTTCCCATTTTGCCTTACGTTACAGGCCAATCAGGTCCTACCATAAAAATAACCGGGTGGGTTACCATATTTAAAATTCGTTTAAAATGATAGTTCAGGTACCTATTTGTTTATGATTTATGCCATCTACCAGTGATTTATCACCTCTCACGAGGCAGAGAATATGAATCTGCAGTAGGTACTTGATTTAGGGCTTTCCTGGGGGGAGGGGGCCCGAGGATCGGTACTGACCACAGATAACAGTGATCTATTTTAATTTGAACAAACGTTTTGCGCCATGAATAAAATCAAATAATTAATGATAGAATTCTTGATTCAACAGAAAATTTATGAAATGTGATTGCTCGGCTGGCTTCAGTAATCAATTTAGGGGGGAGCACGAGAGTAGGTGTTGACCACCGAAAACAGCGATCTACGCAGAATGGGCATCTATACAGGTTAATAATAAAACGTTGTGTAGCAATTTGAAACGGGTTCAAATTCACCTTGAAGTTGGGAATTTTTGGAGACCACCGGAGCATTGCCGTTCGTTCACAGTGAGGCCCTGAATTTTGCAACCGAAAAAGTTTGTCAACATGATCGTGAATGAAACTGTATACATCCAGGCCAGACATCATTGCTAGGGAACGCCTAATTATGATCACGCAGGGGGCTTTCTGAAATCGAGATGGATGTTCCGTTATATTATTTCATTTGAAGAAGGATAGTTATTTTGGATTTTACTTCTGCAACTTGAACAAACGTTATGCTTCATGAATGACAAAGTAATAATGATCGAATTCCTGAATCCACCGCACATTTATGAAACTTCAATGGTACCGCTGGCTCCAGTACTCGATTTAGGGTTTTCCCGGGGGAAGCACGAGGGCAGGCGCTTATTGCCAACAGAAAACAGAGATATACGCAGAAGGGGCATCTACATCGGTAAATAATAAACAACTGTGTAAAAACTTACAGCTTTTTAAAAATTTCTACGTCATGCCTGAAAGTTTTTTTCCCCTCCATTTCCGATTCCAAAGGTAGTTACCGATGACTAAAATTGATGAAGTTTGGTTTCGTACATTCCATTTGGGGTCTAGTTAGTCCGCGAAACTTGTCGTTACTGTCAGTCACCTCTGAGGGGTTGAAGGTAGAAATTTCCAGAACGCTGTAGCTCGAAAACTTGCAACAGAAGTTAGTTTTTTTTACATTTGTAAATTGTTCCCGAACTTGATAATTTTTTGAGACCACCCGCAGCATTTTACGTCCGGCAGTTCGTTCACAGAAGGCCCAGAAGTTTGCGCTTGCGCAAAGAAAAGCTTCTTATACATCACTGCTAGGGATCAGCTGATTATAAAGACACATGGCTGTATGAAATCGAGTTGGTTGCTCCGTGATATTATTTCATTTTATTTTGGATTTTGTTGATAGGTAGATAGGTGGTTAGTTACTTAGTTGGTAGGTGGTTATGCTTCATGAATATTAATAATTTATTATTATAGAACTAATTCTTGAAACTCACACCTAAAAGGAACCTTATGTCATAAGGATTTTTGGCAGCATGGCTAAAAACGCTGCAAATCCCTGCACAACGGTTTATTATTTTGTACGGAAAACCCTTCTGTTACAGATCACAGCTCTCTGTATAGATAACCCGTCTATATAATATAATATGTAATAATTTACCCATCAATAATACTTCAACGTTTGTTCAAGTTTCAGTACCTACCAACAAAGTCCCATAGTCCATTACTTATCAAATGAAATAATATCGCAGAACAACCAGCTCGACTTCATACAGCCATCCTTGATTATAATCAAGTGCTCCCTAGTGATGATATCTGGGCCAGATTTATACCGTTTGATTCACGATCATGTTGATGAAGCTTTTTGGTGCAAACGAACGGCTGGTCGTACAATGCTCCGGGTGGTCTCAAAAAATTGTTTAGCTGAAGACAAATTTATTAACGCAAAAAACCATACCCTTCTATCGAAAGTTTCCGAGCTATGGCGTTCTGAAAATTTCAACCCCTATTTTTAACCCCTTAGAGACCACTGACAGTAACGCCGAGCTCTGAGGACCAACTAGACCCCGAACGGAACCTAACCCGAATTTCATTTTTTTTTCTTCATGGTAATTAAGAAAAGTGGTCAGTACGGCGTACGGCGGAGACAGAATTTTTTTAATTGCATTTTCGGATTCTACATACCTTGAAACGTAAACCATCAAATTTTGATGGGGGGTTAGAATTTCTTTTTCCATGCTCGATTCCAATGGTTCATTATTGAAAATAATAAACCAAAAAGGAGTATTCTCACAGTTTAAAGAGCAGTGGAGACATCGTTCCTTGGATAGCCGGGTCGGTTATAAGAGTATCTTATGCTGGTGAACTTCTCAGAATGTAATTTCGTCTCCAACGTTCATTCAAGTAAGAGAAAATAAACAAAATAAACGAATTCCTCAAGGGTCGGAGACACTAATGAGTCCTCCAAACTGTGAATTTTAAAAAAGAGTAACATCGTCTCCCGAGGCATTATTTACCCTGCATTGCTCACCCCAAGCTGACCCTCAGTATAATTCATGACAACCAGTAAAAAGTTCTCCAGCCCTGGAGAGCGTTCGAGGCAAAAACTATATGAGTAAGCTGATCTTGCTAAAAAATACTGTTAAATAATATATTAGTGGTAAGTACTTTACGATTTGATGGAAAAATCGAACGCTATCAACCACAGCAGTGCAATCGATATAAATCATAATTTTGAAGCCCTCTGCTTTACTAGATATGCCATTACGAAATCTGGAAGTAAAAAATAACTCTCAAGTCAAGTTACATTCAAAAATGTGGTCGGGACGAGGACATAGAGAGACGCTAGATCCCCACGTCCTGACGGTGATAATGGTAATAGAGTAATGGCGTTTGTATACATATTGGACCCTACATAACTTATCAGCGAAATTAGAAAAAACAAAATAGTCGGAATGTAAACTTCAATCAACGAAAATCGTCTGTGTTGTTCGCACATGCGCAAACGCACCCATCACAGGGACCCAGCATACATGGTTTCACTAACCAACAGCGAACTCAGTTGGATTTACAAGGTGTTCGTTGTTCGCGCTAGCGCAATAAAACATGGAAGAATGATTCGTCATGACTCGAGCAGATTGGGAAAGTGATAAATTAGTAATTAAAAAAGGGGAAAAAAGTAAAAAAGTTAATTCTACGGGCACTTCCCAAATCTGAAATCTGATTCACGTGGATCGTTGTCATTTCACTAGATGCTGATGCCGCGGTATGGAGCAATAAAACCTAGTCGTACGCTCTTTCTTAAAACATTTCAAATTATGCGCTAAGAGGATAATAATGAAAGAGATTTTTATGAGCAACACTCCACGAGATGTTACGATAGCCAGAAGAAAAACAATTTTCTCTCAACAGAAGAATCTGCCTGAGGTCACATTCGGTATTGATTCTCGGATCAGCGTTGACGCTACAGCACATGAAGGGCGAGATTCCTGATGTATCGTAACCAAAATAACAGGTTTGTTGTAATATTCTGTTATATATACTTGGAAGAGGGTTGAACATTCACTGACGTAATTGATACTAGCGAGGCCGATTGAGTTTCAAGTTAATTATGCAGGATAATTATTATCTACCGACTTCATCTTCCAAGCTTGCTTAAAACTGCTTCCAAAAATATCTGTCTAGCGGGTGGGCAGATACAGTAGATGCAGGTGACCCGAACCATATGAAGTTACAAAAGGGGTGATGGGTGTATCATTCAATACAATTTAACAGTGAGGCTATAGGAACTATTTTCAGTCAATAAATAAAAATCATCGGCCACAGGAAAACTTTATAACATCAAGAGTTTAACAGAATGTCCATGATTTGCCATTGAAATCATTTAAAATGATAACGTTATTTTAAAACGCTGCAAATGATTACACAACGGTTTATTATTTATCTGTATAGATGCTCCTTCTACGTAGATCGCTGTTTTCTGTGGTCAGTTCCGTGGCCCTCGTGCTCCCACCAGGAAATGTTTTTAGTTGAAGATCAATTTAAAAACGTAAAAGAAATACCCTTTTATTGAAAGTTTTTGAGCTACGGCGTTCTGAAAATTACAACCCCTGTTTTTCTCCCCTAGAGGTGACTGACAGTAACGCCGAGCTTCGCGGACCAGCTAGACCCCAAACGAGACCTACGAACCGAATTTCATTAAGTACGGCGAACGATGGACGGACAGAAATTTTCCTTTGGAATCGAGCATGAAACTTTTTTTAACCCCCCCCCCCCCCCTCCCTCAAAATTTAATGGTTTACGTTTCAAGGTTTGTAGATTCCGAAAATGCAATAAAAAAACCAGTCATGCAGCATGACTTAATGAGCGAATTTTCAAAGAAATATTCGAATTAATGGCTATGGTTTTGTTTTGCTTCGAACTCTCGTCTTCAATTAATACTTCTCACATTTTTCAATCTGACTACTCTAAGGGGGTGGGGGGGGGGGGGGGTAAGAGTTTAAAGATTATCCTAGTTTTGGGTAATTTTTGCGCACTTTAAATGCTCTAATTTAAGAACGGATTTAGATATCTAAAATCCGATTTCACCATCGTGTTCAGCGTGCAAAAACCTTTAAAATGAGGGGTCACTTGTTAGAAAATAACATTTTGGGGATTTTTGGGTAATTTTTGCGCACTTTAAATGCTCTAATTTGAGAACGGATCAAGATATCTAAAATCCGATTCCACCATCGTGTTCAGCGTGCAAAAACCTTTAAAATGAGGGGTCACTTGTTGGAAAATAACATTTTGGGGATTTTTGGGTAATTTTTGCGCACTTTAAATGCGCCAAAACCCTCCTTAGAGTAGGCCAATTTCGCCCATCTTCGAACTTAGCCTTTCGATTGCCAAGATAGATTTTTTGTGCAAATTTGAGCTGTTTATCTCAATTCTATCGAGAGTTATCGTCTGGAGTGACACATATATAAATATATATATACATATAAAAAAGTGTTAAATTTCAGGAATCGTTTTAGAATGGTCTGAAACGGATTTCTATAAAGAAAATTTCCAAAAATTTATATTATTTAAATTTCGAAGCCATTGCAATAGCTTCATTTTCTTTGAAAATTCGCTAAAACATTTCTGTCCGTTCGCCGTATGCCGTACTTAGCACTTTTCTTAGTTACCATGAGCCAAAATTGACAAAATTCGGTTTATAAGTCCTGCTCGGGGTCCCCCCAGCTCGAGGGTATGTATCGACCACAGAAGACAATGGTGGACGCAAAAGGGGCAAAATACAGGTAAATATTTTGATTTATTATTCTGTAAATAACGTATCCGCATGTATGTATCCGTTCAGCAAAACATATTTTGAACTTCCCCTCAAAAACTACAAAGGCTGATGTAGGATGCGTAGATTCCGGCAATGCAATGTCCGTCCGCCGTCAGCCGTAAGCCATAGCACCCACAGTTACCACAGGGAAACTTATTTTCGGTCTAAAAAATTTGTTTTTTCGCATACAGGCTCCATTTGAGCCCAAGTTTTGTTCCAAAAATTTGCAGCGCGATCGGAATATACGCAATGGTGTTATGGGTGAAAAATGGGTGTAAAAATAAGGCTTTTCTAAAAATAGGTTTAAGTGAACATGTGTTTGTGAGGTATCGTTTTCCATGTTTTATGAAACAGTAATTCGGGATGGCTCCAGGACTCGATTTAGGGCTTTCCTGAGGGTAGGTACTGACCATAGAATAATGATCTACGGAGAAGGGGCACCTATATAGTTAAATATAAACCGTTATGTAATAATTTGCATCGTTTTCGGATTCTACGTACCCACCTAGAAACGGAAACCATCAAATTTTGAGGGTGGGGAGGGGGTTAAGGGGTTAATTTGTTTTTCCATGCTCGATTCCGTTATTGAAAATAATTAACCGAAAGTTATGAGGTTGTTGACCATACTAGATTGAAGTGTTAGAGTTACCAGCAACTGATAACTGTTACCAGCAGTACTTAGCTACCTACTTATTTATATTGGTCAGTTCTAATATTTGTTTACTGTCAGGGCCTGTGCATACCCACAAAATTATAATAAACTCGTCTTGTCTTTCTTGGCATCTAACCGTATCAGGCTGTGTGGCAGCATAAATAAAGGGGTCATGCGGGGGTATCTGATTTCAGAGTCCACAAGAATCGCCAGTTATTGCCTCAGATCAACGCCTCGATACGCAATACTGTGCTTTCCTCGCTGATCCAGTCGCGTTTAGGGTCACACCAAAAAGCCCTATTTTTGCCATTTAATATATTATAGGGCTCTGCGAGTCGAAAGATACAGCAGATGAATAATTCATCACACTTGAATTATTGGATTCCAGAATGCGAGCCGTGACTTATTCAGTGAGACCTGTTCATCTTGTATGCAACACTCCTCTTTCCGGAAATCAATGGTTAGGTGGCTTTTTCTTTCAGTCAACCGATTGTTCGGCCTTATATACGTAGTTCAAAAGGAACTTGTTGCGTTGAGGTAGGTAAGGCTACACTATAATAGAGACAGCAACAGAAATTAGTTTGTCAACGCCAGATCATTTGCAAAACTGCATTACCAAACTCATCCTACAACATGATAAATTCGAAAATGAATCAATTTCAAAAAGTTGAATCGATTTGAAAAACTGTGAATATCCACAGTCCCACTGGGAACCAATACGAAAAGTGGACTGTCAACCAAGTGCTGGGGTTCCGACGAATGGATAATTATGAGGATAATTTTTCCGCGGTATAATTCGATGGGATTCAGTCAGAGTCTCATGGTGGTTGGGATTGAGACGGCGCTGTGGTCCGTCGGTTCGAATCCCAACGCCCTTCGTCACAAATTAGGGCGGTGAAGAGGTCCACATGAGCGAAACGATCTGTTAAGATTCTGATCTTCGGAGAGGAAAGTCGTTCAAGTCCGCGAAATCCGCGTCCCACCGTGAAATGGCTGTTCACTGCTGCAACAATTTCCTGCATTTTTGGTTTATTATTTTCAATAAAGAACCTTTGGAATCGAGCATTAAAAAAAATAACCCCTTCCCCCTTCAAAATTTGATGGTTTCCGTTTCAAGATTACTTACATAGATTCCGAAAATGTGGGGAAAAGAAAATTTTCTCTCCGTCCTCCGTACGCCGTACTTCGCACTTTTCTTAGTTATCATGAACCAAAATTAATGAACCTTGGTTTGTATGCTGCCAAGCCTGGCGTTACTGTCAGTAATCTCTAAGCGGTGAAAAATAGGGGTCGACATTTTCAGAACAGCGTAGCTCGAAAACTTTCAATAAAAGGGTACGGGTTTTTCAACGTTTTTAAATTGATGTCGAACTAAAAAATGTTTTGAGACCACGCGGAGCGTTGTACGTACGTGTAGCCGGTCGTTTGCACCGAAAAGCTTCGTCAACATGATCGTAAATGAAACGGTATAAATCTGGCCCATTTATCATTGCTAGGGAACACCTGACTATAATCACGCATGGCTGTATGAAATCGAGTTGGTTGTTCTGTGATATCACTTGAAGAATGATGGCTCTTTTGGATTTTGTTGATAGTTACTTTTGTAACTTGAACAAACCTTACGCTTCATGAATAAGAACGAATAATTATTCATTTCTGAGTTTCTACTGAACTGATTAATGGTTTTGAGTACCGTAGATATAATAAAATGAATAATAAACGGCTCGTTCCTTCTTTATAATCATATAATTTGTATATAATTATATATCTTATTAGGTATATAATTTCTTTTTTCTTTATAATCTTTCCTTTTCTCTGAACTTCCCTTAGGTGGGCACCCACTTGGTATTTTGTTTGTGCCTGCTACAGTGAGACCGTCCCTAAGGCCGACTCCTCCTGGACGGACAAATCATTATTCCCCGTGGGTGTCTGCCCAAGAGAAGTTCCACTGTATACTATATTAAAGTGAAGCCGCGTTTCTTTGAGTTTTACCAGTCGGTATATCTAAACCGTAATCGGTATGTCTAAACTGGTGGCCGTCCCAACTTGCCTTTTGCACTGCGCTCTACTTGTTATACTCCCAAGTGCCCCAGAGGTCGAAGTCATCACATCCTACCGGGGAATCGAACCCGTCCCGTCTGGTGGCAAGCCAGTGTAAACAACGTGAGTAGATAATGACACTAACCAAGTTGGTCCTACTTTAAACTACATTGAACACCTGTGTTTTGTGTGAACCCTAATAGGCCCTATAGGTTTGTGATCTTCCGACTTGGCTTTACCACAGTAATTAGTGTGATAACCTATAAAACTAAATATAACTGACAGACACGGCAGTTGACTAGTAGTTAATTGCGCTCGACCTTTTCGATTAGGAAACACAAATTTCGATATGTAACTAGTCCGAACATTTTAAAGGCTATTTTAGTTTGAAAAATATGTGAATTAGAGCTCTTCGCAGCACACTATGAATGTAACCAGAAACAGAACACTGGCTTTCATTGTGATATATAAGTAATATGCAACATGCTAAGGAATCTCATGGTCACACCGTGATACATAACAAGCTGAAACTGCCAACGCTGTGCGGCGTGAGTTACTGAAAATATTAATGCAAAATCAGGGGCGTTGCGTCTATAAGGCCACTTGGGCCA
Organism: Leptopterna dolabrata; assembly: GCA_954871275.1. Lineage (NCBI taxonomy): Eukaryota > Metazoa > Arthropoda > Insecta > Hemiptera > Miridae > Leptopterna > Leptopterna dolabrata. The sequence continues at coordinate 49,797,183 of OX940978.1, read as the reverse complement.
CTGCCCGGCACCCAAAAACACTTGAGTAAGAAAGACCAACCATTGCTCAGTTGGCATCTGAATTTCCCTCCGCACACTGTACCTACCCAGCATTTTTCAAAAGTTCAACAGCCACACGCCAGAGCTCTCTGGCTAGGGATATTCAATATTCTAGTAGAGCATCCATGGTGGTTCCTTGTTGTTAGCTCCATACTTCAAGCATGTTATCAGAATAAAGCGACAGTAATCGATGTCCTGCAATCGAAACCTCGGCTCCTGAAACTGGAAGGTAGATTCTGGGTCCTGGGAGCTAGTGTCGCCATAGCAACCGAGAAAAGTGGCCCATCCGCGCATGCTCAGTCGAGTAAAAATGATGTACGCCACGCCTACTTTGGGCCTCGGCCCCATAATCTGATTTCAACCCCAAAATCGTTCATTTCACAATCGATTCGATCCTTTCGATTCAATTTGTCATCTCGATACGAGATGCTTCTTCTTCTGATTTGTTTTTTGCTGTCTCTAAGTCACATGTCCGACATCGGCTTATGTCCGACATCTAAGATGACAACTAAGCTGAGAGCTTCACTCCACTGAATCACATTCGCTTTCTCTGTCTGTCCGTTTTCAATTTTTTTTTGCGTCAAATTTTGCGCGTTTTGCGTTCGGTCCGGTTCCTATGACAGATTTGTATTGTGGTACCTAGGTACGTCTGCGTTTTGTCCTGTGTGCTGTTTGTGGATTGATCGGCGTCAACACGCAGATAACTATCTACATCTAGTCAACAGCTTCTCCATTCAAGAATGTATCGGCAGACGGGTTATTGTTTTTTTTTTGTGTTTTAGTTTATATTAGAAATAAAGGAGCTCCAGAAAGCAAAACGAAGTAACAAAAAAAACCACAGTCATGCAGCATGGCTATAAGAGCGAATTTTCGAAGTTTTCGGCATCTTCCTCCTCCGCCTAAAATTTTCTGAAAATTAATTTTCGGCCAATGTTTTCCCAACTTGATACCGTACAAAATTAAAACAGGAGTAGTTTTACGCAAAGTAAAATTTGGGGTGGAAGGAGGGGGAGGGGGAAATCAAAAATGTTTTGAATACCAGAAGAGTAGGTATTGGATACGTAACAAATTTTTTGTTCCATTTTTTGCCGAGTAACACCTCGGTTTCTAGATTTTCCAACGCTGAACACGATGGTGAAGTCAGAATTGCGATATCCCATTCCGTTATCAGATTAGAGCAGACGAACCAGGAAGAACATCTCAAGAAATAACCACGTTCCTTCATCTTCAAAGTGCTCCAGTTTGAGAATGGAATGAGATATCGCAATTCTGATTTCACCATCGTGTTCAGCGTACAAAAACCTTTAAAATGAGGTGTCACTTGTCAGACTTTTTCATTTTGGGAATTTATGGGTAATTTCCCCCCCCTAAAACTCCCCAAAACTCCCCCTTAGAGTGACCCGATTCTGCCCATCTTCGAACTTAGCCTGTCGATTGCCAAGACAGATTTTTCGTGCAAATTTGAACTTTTTATCTCAATTCTTTCGAGAGTTATCGTCTGGAATGACACATACATATATAAATATATATATAAATATATATATGAATATATATATATATATATACATATAATTTTTGGTGTCTTTCGGCAGTTAATTCAGGATGGTCTGAAACGGATTTTGGTATAAAAATCTTTCGGAAATTCGAGTTTTAAAATTTTTGGACCGAGAACAATAGCTTCCTTTTCTTCGAAAATTCGCTAAAACGAACTTTTATTTAGAGAACAATTTAAGAGCGATAGAGCGATACAAAACAATTTTAATTTGTTAAGTTGGTCAGGCTAGTCGGCTTCCGCCAAAACAAAAGAAGTAGGCAACATTGATAGGATCATGGACCCAAAATTGTTTGTCCTTATTCACTCGCACTTGAACCACGCATTTTCATTGACTTCCAACAGTTTACTATATTTTTGTAACACATGAATTTGGTGGCTAATTTGCAGCAGAAATTGTCGACGCTGTCGTACGACGATTGTGTGTTGATTAAAAGAGATAAGCTTTGCTGAATATCACTCAACCAGTAAATAAGGGAAGAGTGTTGTTGCCTTGAGGAATTTTGTAGACATACCTGTAGTTGTTTTTGTGTTCTGGTCTGGTGCCCCACCGTTTTCAGACCCCACGCACCGCTACTGATGCAAATAGCGGCTTACTCAAAATCTATCTATTCAATTATAATTGAATAGATAGATTTTGAGTAGATAGATAGTGTGATAATTATCACACTAACCGAACTCTTTAGTAATATAATGAATGCCCACCGGTTTTTCAGATTGAGATCCGTTCGTACGTATTGTGGTGTTGCACCCGTTGTTTGTATTCGTTGTTTTTATCAAGAATTCGTAAAGATTCGATGATGTCATCGGCGGTCACTAGTGGATACTTGGCAAATATAAACCATGACTTGATTGAGGCAGGTGTCCTAATGCATTGTTATCGATACTGGTTCCAGTTTATTGTAGAAATCACTTACGGAGCGTTGTTACGAGATTAATATACAAACGCTAGAAATTATTACACAATGGTTCATTATTTACCTGTATAGATGCCCCTTCTGCGTAGATCACAGTTTTCTGTGGTCAATACTCTCGAGCTCCCTCCAGGAAATCCCTAAATCGAGTACTGGAGCCGGACCGGGAATTAAAGTTTCATAAAAATGCGCGGGATTGAATAATTCAATCATTAATTATTTGTAGTTATTGATGAAACATAAGGTGAATAATAAACCGTTGTGTACTAATATACCTGTATAGATGCCCCTTCTGCGTAGATAGTATAATAAACCGTCGTGTAATAATTTACCCAATAATACTTCAAAGTTTGTTAGTTGCAAAAGTAGGTACCTATCAACAATATCCAAAAGACCCCCATTTTTCAAATGGAATAATATCACTGAGAAAATTGAGAAGTGGCGGACGGCAGACAGACAGCAATTTTTTTAAATTGCATTTTCGGATTCTAAGTACCTTGAAACGTAAACCACCAAATTTTGAGGGGGGGGGGGGGGGGGGGTTAAATGGTTTTTTCATGCTCGATTCAAAAAGCTCATTATTGAAAATAATAAACCAAAACGCTGCAAAGTCCTTGTCACATGGGTTTATTATTCTATTGGACATACCTACAGAAATGTTTTAGCGAAATAGTTTTTTTTAAAACTACCTATCTTTGATCATTGTTAGTGCCATTTAATCGTCTTGATCCACGTGTTGACACTTTTTCCAGGGTTATTATACAAACAGATGGTGATTTCAGACGATTTCCCAGGTTTTTAACCGACAAAAAATCAATTTTGGGAGCTGAACATTTGGTAGAACTCAATTTTCCACTCTTTGGTCAAAATCGACTTTATATTCGGTCTTCTCGTCCAAAAAAACATGGAAACCGATACCTCAAAAGCTCATGTTACTAACATGTTACTAAAACACAAAAAGTACCTATTTTTATACACATTTTCACTCATAACACCCCTGGGTATATTCCGATCGGGCTGCAAAGTTTCGGGACACAACTAGGGCCCAAATGGAGCATGAGTGCGAAAGAACGACTTTTTTAGACCGAAAATGAAGCCGGTGGACGTGATACGGCGGACGGCGTACGGCGGACGGACATTGCATTTTTGGAATCTACGCACCTTGAAACGGAAAAGAACAAATTTTGAGGGGGTGTTATAAAAATGTTTTGCTGAGCGAATACATAGGTGTATTATTCACAGAATAATAAACCAAAAACGCTGCAAAGTACTTGTCACATGGGTTTATTATTCTATTGGACATACCTACAGAAATGTTGGCTGTTCATTTATTGTTTGTTTCATGCGTAATAATCGAAATAGCTATTTCGGATGGTTTCCATTAATATTTTGGCCCCTAAAACACAAATTAGGTCCGCTTTTTTTTCTTTCTTTTTTTTTCTTTTAAACTATCTTTGATCATTGGTAGTGCCATTTAATCTTCTTAATCCACTTGTTGATACTACTTCAAGTGTTATTATACAAATTGATGGTGATTTCAGACAATTTCCCAGGTTTTTCACTAATAAAAAATGAATTTCGGGAGCTAAACCTTCGTTACAACTTCAATTCTTCACTCTTTGGTCAAAATCGACTTCATATTCGGTGTTCTCGTCCTAAAAAACATGGAAAACGACGTCTCAAAAGCTCATGTTACTCAAACACAAAAAATACCTATTTTGATACCCATGCTGGTTTATTATTCTGATGTGAATAATACACCTATGTATTCGCTCAGCAAACAATTTTTATAACACCCCCTCAAACTTTTTTCTTTTCCGTTTCAAGGTGCGTAGATTCCAAAAATGCAATGTCCGTCCGCCGTACGCCGTACGCCGTATCACGTGTACAGGCTTCATTTTCGGTCTAAAAAAGTCGTTCTTTCGCACACATGCTCCATTTGGGCCCTAGTTGTGTCCCGAAACTTTTCAGCCCGATCGGTATATACCCAGGGGTGTTATGAGTGAAAATGTGTGTAAAAATAGGTACTTTTTGTGTTTTAGTAACATGTTAGTAACATGAGCTTTTGAGGTATCGTTTTCCATGTTTTTTTAGGACGAGAACACCGAATATGAAGTCGATTTTGACCAAAGAGTGAAGAATTGAAGTTGTAACGAAGGTTTAGCTCCCGAAATTCATTTTTTATTAGTGAAAAACCTGGGAAATCGTCTGAAATCACCATAAATTAGTATAATTACACTGGAAGTGGTATTAACAGGTGAATCAAGACAATTAAATGGCATTATCAATGTTCAAAGATAAACTGTTAAAAAACACACTAAAAAACAGGAGCCAAGGTCGTGTTTTTGGGGGGGCCGAAGTTGGTGGAAAACATCTAAAATAACTTTCAATTATTGCACACGAAAGAATAAATGAACAGCCAACATTTCTTGTAGGTATGTCCGATAGAATAAAAAACCCAAGTGACAAGGACTTTGCAGCGTTTTTATTTCAGATTCGAATTCTACGTGAAATTTCAGGAAGAAATGACCCGCCACTCGGATATTTGAGTAGGCCAAAACAGGCGCTAATTACGCGCTAAATGTGCGCTGAACGTGGAAAACGTTTTGTGGATTATTCAATTACCACATGTAATACAAGTTTTTCGGGGTATTTTTTCACGCTGAATCACGAGGTGAAGTCTGTTTTTCAATACCTAAAGAAGAGACATTCCAGTGGAACCTACATGCCTACCTGGGTTTTTAGGGTGTAGCGCATAATTAGCGCCTGTTTTGGCCAAATCAAAAATTCGAGTCACAGGTCATTTTTTTCATGAAATAAAATCTGAAATAAAAACAGGTGGTTACCATTTGAAAAAACAAACCACACGCAGCTCACGTTTAGCGCATGCGCTCGAGCACGAAAATGCCATTTTTGAAATAAAAAATAAAAAAAGTGATGCTGTGGGGGGGGGGGGGGGGGTTCACATTTTACTCCTTCCATCGCCAACAGTGGAGGATATAATGTGGGTGGGAGTGGGGGGTTAGTCACCCTGTATATATAACCCAGAACGAATTAAGTAATACCTGTATACCTAGTCCACTGTTGAGGGTACTCATTAAAGTAGGTAGGTATTATTGTACTCATTAAAGATAAGTCATTTTTGGATTTCAGCAGAGAGTGTGCGATCAGCCAACATCGAACAAAAGCGAAATGGAGCAATTCAATCATGCACCCTCCTCCCCTTTACTACCCACCGGTAAAAATAAAATGCGTTCTTTTGGCCATTTTATAAAATAGGCTGATTTCATTTTTGGTTTTCAGTTTTGATTTCACTTTGGTTTTGCTGAGATCAAAAGATTACGCACGTATACGAATCCAGACTCAAGCATGAAATAGAATTATCTACTTACATAATACTATCTCCAACTTTAGGTTTAGTAAATTGTTCTTCAATTTTCAATAGTATTGCGGTAAGCCGAACGATTTTCCTTGGCACTTAACACCAAGTACACTGTCAGTTCTATCAAGAATCAGCTACAATCCAACACAAGGTACCTTCTCTCCGAGGAGACTAAACTTAGAACTATGACTCGCCATTAAAAAATCGCGTGGGTTTTTTATGAGTTATTATAGTCACCCAATTTCGAAAATTATGCTCAAGTTTCATCGATGAATCACGCTCATGTTGATGGTTTTCGTTCAACCGTTGTCCTGACCTACTGTGAATGAATGGCTGGTTGTTCGCTCTGGGTAGTTCCAAAAATCTCTTCATACAGAGAAATCAATTAAATCTTCTTCCCCAATCACGTGCGCAAAAAGCCCGAAATCAAGAGCGTCACCCCACCACGCCTGAAATGATGAAACCACCAACATCATTATCAAACGAGTTTACTGGAAATGAAGTTTGTAATAGCAGAGTAAAACAGGTTTCGGGAAGGAACCTCCCTGAAGGGTACCTACTGATGAATTGTGAACGTCAGCCTCACGCTGATGGGATGGAAATGAATCGAGGAGCGGGAGGGGCGCTATTAGATATTTACACAGGGTATGTGGGACCAGCTCGGTGGAGCCACAACCACTCAAATCATGGAGTGACATGATATATAGTGTCTTTGTGATGAAAAATGTACGGCTGAGACCATCGCATCTCGACGCGGCCTCTGAACTCCGAGTAATAACTGTGTTAAGAATTTAAAACCAGACGTGGGCGTGGGTTTGGCAGGTAAAGAACGCTCCATTCGATCAAGCGCTATTGAGATTGCTCATTCGAATTTCTGTTTTGCCACCCTGACGTTACCAATTTATTCAAGGAAGGGAATCTTTCAGGCACAATGGTCCGGTATTTAATCTCCTACGCTACTCACACTAGTTACGGAGACACCTACGAGTACAGAATGATTAATTTACACATTTGGGATGCAGACAAACACAGTAGGGATAATAATAACAATAATAATAATAAATTTTATTGTGCATAGGACAATGTAGTCCCACCTCGCGCACATAAAAAGAAATTTAAGTGTAAGCAAAATGTAATAACACAATAAATAGTAAATACTAAGGCAAATAATAAGACTTGATAAACAACAACGCTTCACGTACCTAAATTGTATTTTTTCAAAGGATTAAGTATTTTGTTAAAGAATGGCTAGTTATTTTGCTTTAGGCTTCAGATTGTCTCCCCCTTCTAAAAATCGCAAACAAGAGAGGGTTGTCTCCCCCACTTTTGGAAACCTAGCTTCCGAGGTTTGTTTCTGTAATGAGTGTGGGACAAAACAGTTACCCCTTCGAGCAACCTCGCCACAACAGTGGGTTTGGTAATAGCCGTGTTAATTATGTAATCCTCAGGCTCAAACTTAAAAGGCTTCCTGGACGAAGGAATATTAACAAATTAATGATTGTTGCCTATTATGTGATACCTACGTGTGAATGAGCATCAATATGACTAAATATGTATCTCACGAAGATGCTGTGAGATATGAGGGATGTCATTTGGGAAACTCCAAACGATGATGAGTTTAGTTACAAAAGTGATTACAGATTGGTGGCCATTCAAAACGAAGGCCAGACGCCGGGAGTGAACAGGCGACAATTTCAGAACGTATTTGTGCTTGAGCAAATAGGACTGCTGTAAATTGTTAGCCTCAGTCAACAGTTAGCATGCACTCAGCTCAGTATATGAGAAGCCAATTCGAACTTCTACACTCCCTTTTCATTTAACAGTGGACATCGGATTCTGGAAAGTTGTTGGACACTTTCATGCAAATGGGATGCCGTATATTGCAGGTTCTCCATGTCAGCTAACTGCTCCATAGACCAACTGTGGCACAAAATGCAATTTTCACGCATCAGATTTATTTGATGAGTGATTCATTAGAACATTATACGCTGATTATGAATGTTCCATTCTAGCTTCCGATTTGGGTAATATCGAAGTGGAGTGGTATTATCTATTTTGTAATAAAAATAATCAAACAAAGTAAACGAATGGATTTATTTTCAATGCCCCAATGCACTAAGTGTATTGATTTTTGTATTCAACGTATCTACTTTGGAAAACATCAAATTTGATGCAGGAATTGAAAATCATTTCTCGGTCAACCTGGAAGATTCCTTCATCTCGAATGCTCCATTCTACCGTGATAGCCGGATAACAGTCTTGCCGTTGACTAAAATGCAAACTCGTGCCCATAGAGCTGACTTGCACGAGAGGAATCCTTCCTTGAAATGTCTGAATCCTTGACTTCCTCGTTATTTGCAGAGAAGAACTAGCGACACATAGCATTCCTAAAATGTACCTATTTTATCACAGTTAAATCTCAAGTTAATTTTCAATTGCTAACTTATTTTTTCATTTGATTTACTTTAAACTTACTTTGAAATTAGAAAGTTTGAACTTACTTTGCGATAGGTAACGTCTGAAACCCGATTCTTAGTAAGAGCACAGAGTCCTCTGAAGATTAATCAGTGGGATTAGGAGTCGCTAACTTTGTAGCAAAAATCAAGTTCATCATTTCCTGAGCTCCCCACCCCCCACCGCAACCCATAGCCTCCATCCCATACAAGTTCAGTGACCGAAACTTTAATAACTTTTCCTTTTTAGCTCTCGCGCCCGGTTTTTTTTCACGCTTTGCGTCCAAGTTTTTTTTCTTCGTCAGAATTGAAAAGCGCAGCTCGCTCCAATGGAAGGGTCCTTTTCTACCCCCCACTATCCCACTACCCATCCTCCCCATGTCGCCCTTCGTGATCCCTAAAAACCCCGTCTTTGCCTTTTTCCGTAAATGAGTGCCTGGATGGAACAAATAAAGATGAAGAATAATGGAGGAAAAAACCTCCTTCCGTAAGAGTAGAAAAAAAAAGCTGACGGTATCTTGTTAGTGAGCTCCTGAAAGCGCTCAGAGTTGAGGCACAACGACAGCCCTATTACTTTTTCTACCAATGCCACGGAAGATTGCTTAAAAAATGGTTGATATTATCATACCTGCCTTGCGAACGTAGTTGGATTTAGGTTTCTTCTCATGACAGCCCTCTCTCTATTTCCCACTCTCTCTCTCACCCTCTCTCCCTCTCCTTCTCCCCGTACATGATGAACGTCATTATATGTTGCACTTAAACTGCCTCACAAGGAAATGATACAATTCATTGGGTACTGTAAGTAGTGCTCGTGGGATTTATGGGGCAGAAAATTTAAGGGTCTTGTGCATCATAACCGCATTTGAATTACAACAGACTAATCAGATTTGCTTCTATTGATGTATGTAAGTTGTGCTGCAATGGCAGTGGCGTAGCCGGGATTGTTGAATGGGGGGGGGTTATCGGAAATCGAAAAAAAAAGTTCCTGTCATGCGGCATGGCTATAAGAGCGAATTTTCAACGAAATGTTCCTGCTATCGTGTAAAAAGATGATATAGCGAGAAACCATACCACTTTTCTTAAAACTAAGTATATAATTTTTCGTGATTTTAGACATTTTTACCGATGTTTGACCATAATAAAATCAAATTTGACCCACTTGTTTTTGAGATAAATAGTTTTATCATCCAAACAGTCCGTCCGTCGTGATTAATCATCCCACACAACGTCAGGTGAATTGATATTGTATTTAGCCATTAGTCAATTTTTTGCCCCCAAAAATCAAAATCTGACCCTACTCTGCATGAAAAACAACTGAAATGGTATTTTTCTGTCTTTACTCACCCTTCCATACCATTCCAGTGATTTGACATCAATTTTTTTGCAATTTTAGCCGTTTTCACCGACTTTTGACCCACAAAAAGTCCAATTTGACCCCCTTGGAATTTTTGAAAATTGCTCATCTTCGAACTCATCCTTTTGTTTGACAACGCAAACGTTTTGGAGAAATTTGGAATTTTTATCATGTACCCAAGGACGGATATCATCTGGAGTGGCACATAAATATATATACATAATACATACATTTTTGTTAAAATCTAGGGATGAACTGAAGATGCTCTGAAACGGATTTGCCCGTGAAAAATATTTCAAAAATTCATGTTCTGAAAACGTTACCCATAGCAATAGCTTCATTTCCTTTGAAAATTCGATAATAAGGTTTGACATTACAAAAAAGATGAATTTAAATCAAGCGAGGCGGTATCCGAGCGATGCCAAGCATGAACCCGCGCCCGGCTGCCCCAGAGCCTAATAGAACTGAGCGAAGAATTGGGCCAACTTTGGCCCCCTCCCGGGCCTTCCCCGTTATTTCTATATTTTATTCGCGCGTATATATTTTGTGGGGCAAACACCCTGAGTCGCCTGACACCAAATTCGAAGCGGTAGGTGTTTCGAAAACCTGCGAAAAATAGGGCTCAAAATACGTGTTTGGTGACTTTCTTCCCATTTTTAGCGAATTTTCGAGGAAAAGGAAGCTATTGTTCTCGGTCCAAAATTTTTAAAACTCGAATTTCCGAAAGATTTTTATACCAAAATCCGTTTCAGACCATCCTGAATTCACTGCCGAAAGACACCAAAAATTATATGTATATATATATATATTTATATATTTATATATTTATATATTTATATATTTATATATTTATATATATATTTATATATTTATATATGTATGTGTCATTCCAGACGATAACTCTCGAAAGAATTGAGATAAAAAGTTCAAATTTGCACGAAAAATCTGTCTTGGCAATCGACAGGCTAAGTTCGAAGATGGGCAGAATCGGGTCACTCTAAGGGGGAGTTTTGGGGAGTTTTAGGGGGGGAAAATTACCCATAAATTCCCAAAATGAAAAAGTTTGACAAGTGACACCTCATTTTAAAGATTTTTGTACGCTGAACACGATGGTGAAATCAGAATTGCGATATCTCATTCCATTCTCAAACTGGAGCACTTTGAAGATGAAGGAACGTGGTTATTTCTTGAGATGTTCTTCCTGGTTCGTCTGCTCTAATCTGATAACGGAATGGGATATCGCAATTCTGACTTCACCATCGTGTTCAGCGTTGGAAAATCTACAAACCGAGGTGTTACTCGGCAAAAAATGGAACAAAAAATTTGTTACGTAGGTATCCAATACCTACTCTTCTGGTATTCAAAACATTTTTGATTTCCCCCTCCCCCTCCTTCCACCCCAAATTTTACTTTGCGTAAAACTACTCCTGTTTTAATTTTGTATGGTATCAAGTCGGGAAAACAATGGCCGAAAATTAATTTTCAGAAAATTTTAGGCGGAGGAGGAAGATGCCGAAAACTTCGAAAATTCGCTCTTATAGCCATGCTGCATGACTGTGGTTTTTTTTTTCCCACCCATTCTTTGTCACGCCACTTCAACCCTTTTACCTCGACCGATGTTTATGAAATTTGGTATGTAGATCAGGTTTGGCGTGGTGAAGTGCCTTTTGGGAGTTTTAACCGTTTTCGCGGAAGCAAAGGGGGGGTTCCGGGGGAGGGGGCTTGCTTTTTTTCCACCCATTCTTTGTCACGCCACTTCTACCGTTTCCCCTCGACCGATGTTTATGAAATTTGGTATGTAGATCAGGTTTGGCGTGGTGAAGTGCCTTTTGGGAGTTGTAACAGTTTTCGCACAAGCAAAGGGGGGGTTCCGGGGGATGGGGGCTTGTTTGTTCCACCCATTCTTTGTCACGCCACTTATATACCCTCTTCCCTAGACCGATCTTTATGAAATTTAGTACCGATCCAAATCATGTTAATGCGTGAAGTGATTTTGGGTGTTTCCATCAAAACGAAAATTAAAAACTGTAACGCCGAAGTGACATGGCGAATAACGGGAGGTCTACCCTTTCCAATGTGAAGTGTCAAGCATTTTTAGCATTGCTTGTGTGAGAATATCGTCGTTGCACCACATTGATTCAGGCTTATTGTACATTATGTTCTTATTGTCAATATGTTATTGTAATTATGTCATTGTAAGTATTATATTATATTACTACTAAAATATAAGAACATAAATATGTACATATTGCACTTATGTTACTGTAAATTTGTTATTGTACCTACACATTCTTATTATTATTTTCATTACTATTGTAACTGGCGTCGTTTATGCACCTGATCCATCAACCCTTAACCTCACCAATGTCCAACACCTTGTCATGGATGTAGGGCTCACTAAATAGCAACTGTTTAGTGCTCATTTGTTCGAAAATGTCGTCTCCCCCCCCTCTCTTCCTTTTCACTTAATTTACTATTTTGTGTAAGTAGGTACCCACACAACTATATGAACAACATCCAACTGGAAGCACAAAAAATTACAAGTTTTCACAAAGTTCAACAACAAACTTAGGTATCGGAAATCAATCTCCTCGTCTTGAAAAACAATACCTCACCCCCCCCCCCCTCCAAACTTACTTGCGACCTTTCCAAATTTGTGATATCTCCTAAAAAAAACACTCCCTGTAAAAAAAGATGCCAAGCTACAAAAGGTGTGATATCCAGGTTGTGCCAAGCACTGTGCCTAATAATCTTCCGTCCACATCCGACAGTTCATTTTCGACGTTAATTTTGAGGTATAGACTAGACTTAGCTAACAGGGTGAGGAGTGAGTTAATCTTTAGGAAGTGTGCTGCTTGGCCGGTCTAGTTACTGATCTATTCAGTTCCTACACGAAGGATATGTCGTAGACAGACAAGCAGCACACTTCCTAAAGATTAACTCACTCCTCACCTCAAAATTAACGTCGAAAATGAACTGTCGGATGTGGACGGAAGATTAGTAGGCACGTAGAATTTGAATCATTAATTTTGATGGCTTCGAATCCTTCGTGTAGGAACTGAATAGATCAGTAACTAGACCGGCCAAGCAGCACACTTCCTAAAGATTAACTCACTCCTCACCCTGTTAGCTAAGTCTAGTTTATACCTCAAAATTAACGTCGAAAATGAACTGTCGGATGTGGACGGAAGATTATTAGGCACAGTGCTTGGCACAACCTGGATATCACACCTTTTGTAGCTTGGCATCTTTTTTTACAGGGAGTGTTTTTTTAGGGAGTTTAAATTTAACAAAGCACTAAATGTTACAGGTAACGTTAGGTAAGATAAATTGATGAAATAAAACATTTATTTGGCAACAATGTTCGAGAATTTTCAAGGAATGAAGGTATTGCAATGGGTTCAAAATTTCCAGAAAATAAGTTTTTGAAATTGTGTTACAGGCAAATCCGTTTCAGAGCATCCTGATGGCTCTCTAGATGTAAAAAAAATGTATACGTATATTATATATATTTATTTACGTGTCACTCCAGACGATATCTGACCTTGGGTACGTGATAAAAATTCCAAATTTCGCCAAAATTTTCTTACTGCCAAACAAAAGGATGAGCAATTTTCAAAAATTCGAAGGGAGTCAAATTTGAGTTTTTAGGGGACAAAACTTGGTAAAAACGGCTAAAATTGATATACCTATATAAAATCACTAAAAGTTGTATGGAAGGATTAGTGACTTCAGAAAAATACCATTTCAGTTGTTTTTCACACAGAACAGGGGTCTAATTAGGATTTTTGGGGTCAACAATTGGTATTAAGGGCTTAAATCAATATTATTCACCTGAAGTGTGGGATGGTGACGGTGAGGGACTATAAGCATTTTTGTCAAAAAGAGTGGATCAAATGTTTGGGACAGATCATTAGTAATCAAATAAACGTGTTTGATTTTTACCGTTTAATCTGTTATTGTTGTATTATTTGTTTGTTACTTTTGTGATTGTTATCATTCTTAAGATTTAATTTTAATTTGTGATGAAGTTTTCGAGCCAATGGGGGGAGGGGGGGTGGTTATGACCCCACTAACCCCCCCCCCCCCCCCCCCCCGGCTACACCACTGTGCAACGGAGTTGCGCTCACCATAGTGGGCGACGTTTTAATAATGAATTAAGATAAGTACATGAAGGCCTAGATGCGCATGTATTCTTCAGGAAAATAATGTTCGGTGACCACGTTGCAATCTATTAGTGTGTTCTAGGTAGTACGCTGTTTTGGAAACCTCGTGATTTCAACATCACGACTATACTACCATAGTAAGATGACGGAATGTTTACGGATAATTTACCTCAGGAAAAACTTCCTTATACCACCTTATTCCATTAATCAAGTGATCAATGAATAGAGGTGGAGATGTTATCTAAGATGGTTTAGCATTATCCTCAAAAATATATAAGTTGTCTTGATGCTCGGTGAAACTCGCATATCCAAATCAAAAAACATTCCCTATAAATGTGCATCCAGAAATATACCTAGTCGAGCATCGGAGTATGTCTTCTGCGTAGGTAAGTGGTCAAATAAAAATGAAAAACATCTCATCAATTCCTTGGTCTGCAACCGACAAAAGAGGTCCTGAGAACTCTTTGCCCGTTTTGCGGTTCCCTTCTAGTTACCACTTCCAGTTGCATGGGTATTATGAAAACTGCTGTAGCTCACTGAACGGCAAAATATGGGCCCACGTCCTGAAGGCCCGAGTCAATAGGATTCTCGTTCGTTAAAGCGAAAGTTTTCTGTCAGATATCCACATTACTGCATTGATAGTAAAATAAAGAGTAAACAACCATTTCAGGCTGGGGCTTTACGTTCAACTGCCCCGACGGCGCAGGCTCTAATTCCAACGTGCTTGGTCACCGGCTCACCAATTCTAACATCTGACGACGTGGTATACCGGGATAGCATCGGACCTCCTCAAATACATATATACCTATATAAATATATTTCTTCAAATTCTGTTCAAGGACAATATTGATTTACATGGAAACTTATATATTTAAAGAAGGAAAATTGACTGTATACGTAGATGGTGGAAGCAGAATGTTGGAAGTAGAATTTTATTCCACATTCACATAAACGTTGAATAATATCTAACTACTCGTAATTTATCATGACATGAAACGTTGATTTTGATAAGAATCTATTTTAGAACTTACCGTCCATCCTTAGCCTGAGATGACCCTCTTCATATTCCCCTACTCGGACCCACTGGTAACTGTTCGGAGAGACCTGCTTGAAATGGATGATGTTGTATCTAGCAGGGCCATCCCCATTGGTATCGAACTTGAACTTGTCGCCACTTAATCCTGAAAATACCAGGATCATCCTGATCATCAATTGTTTTATCAATATAGCAACTATTATGGGATGGGAAATTATAAGTAGGCACGAGTTGTAATTATACAAGAACAGTACCAAGTCAAACATTTATCAAGATTGGGAAGCATTCATCTTCACATATAGTACGAGACCTCAAGCAATGAGGAGCTTCCGTATTTTCCTATAAACAATAAATTTTGGTTTACTATTTTCAATAATGAATCTTTGGAATCGAGCATGAAGAAGCCTCTCCTAAAAATTTGGAGGGTTCGGTTTCGAATTACCTGCGTAGAATCCGCAAATATAATAAACAAATTTCCGTCCGTCCGACGTACGCCGTATTTCACATTTTCCTTAGTTACCATGAACCAAAATTGATGAATTTTGGTTCGCAGGTCCCATTTAGGGTCTAGTTGGTCCGCGAAGCACGGCATTACGGTCAGTTACACTAAGAGGTGAAAAATGAGGGTTGACATTTCCAGAACGCCGTACCTAGCTCGTAAACTTTCGATAGAAGGATATGTTTTTTGACGTTCTTAAATTGATCTCAAACTTGTAGATTTTTGAGACCAACCGGAGTACTGTACGTCCAGCCGTTTTATGCATAATCTAGCCCAGTTAATATCATTGCTAGGGAACACAAAATGATTATAATCACGCACGGCTTTATGAAATTAAGTTTGCTCCGTGATATTATTTCATTTGAGGAAATGATACATGGTTTTTTTTTGTGGATACTGTTGATGCATAGGTACTTGTTTTAACCTGTTTGTTGGTAGGTAAAAGTTTGTTGCTCCTGGCCAAACGAATCATCCAAATTAGGTGAAATTTTATCGAGGGTCTTACTTAAGTTTAGCAACCATCAACATTTCAAAAATGACAATGCAATGACGATGGCAATGTTCGTGGAGCCATAATGGCGCGTTACAGAAGATGAGTGTGGTGTGATAATGCATACTCATGTAAGCGTAATTGGTAGACGGCATATAATATTATACTTCGACTCTGGTGGCATTTTTGTCGCGCCTGTGTGTGTGCGTGCGTGGATTAGGTATGTATCCACTGCAAAAAACGACTCTTAATACCATATTACGGTGTTACACTAATAGGAATTATAAGAACTCACGCAGAAGAGGTAGGGGGGAAGGGGTAGGTTCTATACAGGGAAATAATAACCCGTTGTGTAATAAATTAGCAGCGTTTTTCTTCGAAAACTTTTGTGACGAAGTAGATTCTATGACCAGAGTAGACTGTAATCATGGTTTAAAATACATCTCCTGTCTTCAATGGTATCCAAACTTATTTAGAGTTCAATACTTGAGAGAGGGAGGGACTTATGAATGGTTGTCTGAGTGGAAAGTCCGATAAACAGAACATCACAGACAAAGGGTTTAGAGGCGAGTTGCGCCCTCAATAAGGGCTGACAGGGTAATCAGAACAGGCCCGCCCACTCGTCTATCTAATTATAAACCACTATGATGATGCGCTCTGGGATTGCTGGATCTCATTACGAATTTCTGATCTGCTTCAGGTCCCTTCGCTCGGATTCACTGGACGGTTCTACCTATCGTTAGGTGGAGAAATTTAACTATTCAAGATACGAAAGGTATTTTATGCATATAATTGAGATTTTTATTCTAATTACAAGACATATTTGTGAAAAAAAAACATATAAATTTGCGTTTTTTGTCGAGTAAAATTAAGAAAATCGCTAAATAATTATTGTAAGTTCATACCAATCGTACCTAGTTGTATATTTTGAGAATGTGCTCATTAGTTATTGCTTCATGACTGGAAGTTGGAGATTTTCCCTAATAGTCCGAAAGTCCAGTAACCTGTCCGATGTCGTAAACATGTAGCTTATTTACAAGGTTTTACAAGTTACACAAAAAAATTCATTTTTTCATGACATTTTTTTCACCTGGTTGAGATGATCAGAATTGTACACTAGTTTTGGTTTGTTATTTTCTATTAGCAACCTTTAGAATATACATGAGAAAACTATTTTTTTACCCCCTCCTCCACACCCTTAAAAATTAAGGTATACATCTTTGAAATTCGGGTTAGCTCCTACTGGGATGAGGAGTTTCTAATTTTTCCATTTCATATGCTTCTACTGTTATAGAAGTAAAGCGGTTACTACTCGAATTTTCTGTCAGATCACTATGCAAAGCTGGTGGGATGATCTGACTTCGGTTACGAAATTTCAGCTGTCTCTCTTGGATAGAATAATACCCGAAAAACCTTCCATGTGAAATGAAATGTCCCCATGGAGCCGGTTCATGGACAGCGCTGATAGTACCAAAGCGTTGGTGCCTGTCGACCGAAGCCACTAACCAGGTGGCAACTCTTCAAACAGTAGTTTTGGTGTAATATTTCTTAGTTAGCCATTATAACAATAGGAACGAGTCGTTTCACATATCAGTATCATATGTGAACCTACACTGTTCACCGTAGAACCCGGACTTATGATTCCAATGCATCCAACATTGTAATTTACAATATTATGAAGCCTGGATGGCCCTTAACCCTTCCCAACTTATTTGAGGGATTACAAGAGGAAGTCGTAAAATTTTCTCTGTCCTCTTCACATGAACAACATGATCACCCTCACTTCACAACAAAACTATTCGTCCAACTAGTCATTACGTATGATCTGATTCTGTTGGCATAGCAAAGGAGTTACAAACAGGCTCAGACAGAGGATGTCAGGAATAGGACGACGATTTCCGAGTCTGGAGCAATGCATACCGTTAGCATGGTTTGCATGGCTGGTTGTTTTCCGATGCATAGTGATGAGTTGAGAATTGAGGAACAATTGGACAATTGAGAAATTTTCGTCGTGGAATAGGGAATCGAAATGAACCCCTGTGTTGAATAGAATCTCTTGTTATAACCACTTTGGTTCTGTATTCTCAAGCCTCTCTATTCACTGATTCCGGCAATATGTTGGTAAGGGTTGGCAGACTCGAAAGAAGGTGTCGCAATCTTCTCCTCCATTATCAGAGCAAATAAGAAAGTATGACACAATTTTCCTCTACTCCCATACATTAACAGTACGTTTACTTATTGACACGAGTTATGCATAAGCTACTTCTGTTTCTTAGATCGCATACCTACATAGCACCTCAAGTGTCTAGTTGTTCCAGTACCAGTATAGAGCAGGGAATGAATGAACGATGGGGGGACGGAACGGAGGGACGATAAACGGTTTAATGTAGGTAAGGCGGACTGGGATAAGTATAGGGAGGTGTTAGGAGAAAATGTAGGTAGTTTAGGGGAGGTTAGGGTTAGGTCTAGGGAGGGGGCCATTCTCAGGGTGGAGAGAGTGGAAAATCTTATCATCTCCTCGGCTCGGGTGGCGGTGCCTCTGGTAAGGCCCCACCCCAGGAATGTGCCCTGGTGGTGTCCCGAGCTGGAGGTTAAGAAGAGGGAGGTGTTAAGGCTAAGAAGGGAGTTTCAGAGAGAGAGGGATCCGGAGGGTAGGGTGAGGAAGAAGGAGATTCATAGGGTCGCTAGTTTAGGATACAGAAAGATGGTTAGGGAGAAGAAGAAGAGTAGTTGGGAAGAATTTGTCACTAGGGAAACAGAGGGGAACGCTTAGGGATTGGTATATAAGCTTAGTAGGAAAAAGGTTAAGCCCAGGGAGGTGTTAGGATCCATAGGTCAGGGGCCTGTTAGTTTGGAAGAGTCGGCTAGGGTTCTGTTAGGGGAATTGTTGTTGGACGATGAGGTAGGAAATGAAGAGGAGTGGCATAGGGATGTTAGAGATAGGAACGCGAACTATAGGGATGGTAGAAGGACATATATATCGGAGGAGCACGTGAAAGGAGCGGTGTGGGCCGTCAAGCTGAATAAGGCGCCCGGGTATGATAGGATTGTAGGAGAATTTATTAGGGAAGGGTGGGTTATATTGAAGGATTACTTAGTGGAAATATTTAGGGCACTCCTGAAATATGGACTTTTCCCAAGGAGATGGCGAAGAGGGGTAGTGGTGGCCTTGCTCAAGGGTGAGGATAAGGATCCTTCCTTGAGCAGATCTTATAAGCCCATCACTCTCCTCCCCGTGTTAGGCAAGATTTTTGAGAAAATAATGGTAGGAAGATTAGAAGATATATTTTATAGGGGGATGAGTAATAGGCAATATGGTTTTATGAAGGGAGGAACACGGAAGATGCTATGAATAGGGTTAGGGAAATTGTGGGGAGAGCAGAAACTAGGTACGTAATGGGGATATTTTTGGACATGGAGGGTGCTTTCGATAGGGCCTGGTGGCCTCATGTCTTGGGCTGTCTTAGGGAGCGTGGAGTGAACGGGGACGTGTGGAAGGTAATGTGTGATTATTTAAGGAGTAGGACCGCAGAGATGGATGTAGGCGGGAAGAGGGTTTGGAAGATGTGTGATAGGGGTGTCCCCAGGGCTCTGTCCTGGGGCCCCAGTTATGGAAGATGATAATGGACGGTTTGATTGAATGTGTAATTGGTATGAATGTGGATGGGGATGAATGGGTAGATATAGTAGCTTTTGCAGATGATGGGGTTATTTTAGTCAATGGTAGGTCAAGAGTGCAGTTAGAGGAGCGGGGCATGAGCGTGATGAGAGTGGTGAGTGAATGGTGTAAAAGGAGTAAGATGAAGTTATCGGTAACAAAGACGCTAGGCATGATGCTAAAGGGTAGGTTTGATAGGGAAAGGCGGCCCAGGATTCTCCATGACGGCCAGGTTCTTAAATTCGTTGATAGTCTAAGATATTTAGGGATAATTTGGGAAGAAGGGTGGAAAATTAACCGGCACGTGGACCACGTGGTAGCAAAGGGTAGGAAAGCGATGGAGGGGTTGGTTAGAATGGCAGCTAGGGACTGGGGGATTAAAAGAAGGGAGATAATGATAGTCTATCACGGTATGTATGTGCCCATAGTGGTCTACGGTGCCGGGGCATGGGGCGATTTGCTGACGGCCCACACCCGTAGAAGGTTGATAAGCGGTCAAAGGGGAGTGCTGGTCTCAATGGTTAGGGCCTATCGGACCGTCTCAACGGACGCGGTAGGTGTGATAGCCGGGGCCTGCCCAATAGATATAGAGTTAGGTAGACGCTGGGCAGGTTACTGGCTGAGAGTGAATGGGAGAGTTGAGTGGCTAGGGAGAGTAATTGTAGGGTCTAAAAGGAAGAGTATGCTAGGGAAGGTACTGATGCATGAATGGCAGAACAGATGGGATGCTAGTATGAAGGGTAGGTGGACGTATGAATGGTTACCTAGTGTGTTTGAGAGAGTGAAAGCTGAATGGATGGTCTTCGATTTCCACACGACTCAGATGATTTCTGGTCATGGGGATTTCGAGGATAAGTTGCATGAGTTTAACTTAAGGGAGAATGGGCAGTGTGAATGTGGAGAGGTGGGCACTGTCCATCACGTGGTCTTTGACTGTGTCTTATGAATGTTCCAGCGCGTAGCAGTTCATGAACCAATTCGGCGCAGAAACCATGCGCAGGATGAGTTCATGAACTGACCCGTTCCTGCGGCGTCGAGTTCGAGAACTGAATAACCTAGACCGCGTTCCAGCGCTTCTAGTTCATGAACTTTTCGCAAACGGTTCATGAACTATCTGCACTCAATCGAGAGCAGGGTTGAGAACTGAGAACTGAAAGATAACCCAACTCGAGGATGATAACCTTCCAAAAAAAATTCGCCTCGGCTTCCAAGGTTCTTCGTTCTTCTCGCAGGGTGTTGGCATTACAATTACAAAGAATGGAACCATGGAAGTTAAGCGGGACTCTGTTCAATCCTTTATCTGCTCAAAATGCCCTCCGTTTTAAACTGTAAACTCACTACTTCTTAAAGGTATATATTTTTCATGAAGAACCCACGATTTAGACGGAAAAACCCCTTTTTTTCGTATTGAAACCTATTTTTCTCTGTTGAAATCAATTCCAAAAACCGTTTTGATTAGTCCGTTGGAAAGCTGACGTTTTGGCGCATTTTTTAGCTTACCTTCACCATTCTGCTACAAGAATTAATAGGATGACCAAGCGTTTGAAAAAACAGGCGATTTTAAGATTTTGACAAAATTAACTTTTCAAACTCCATTTTCACTCCTCAAATCCTAAACAATTTTTGTTAGGCGTTAGAGACAGGAAATTTAATGCTCTTTCCTACGGTATATATTCAAATTTGAATTTCCTCTTTACATTAAGGAAATTATAGCTGCTTTAGTGAGACGGGGTCGGAAACTGGAAAAAAACCTAGAAAGTGAAAAAAGTAGGGTTTTAAGCGGAGTAAAAAAATAATGTTACAGGACACTTTTGGTCGGAGATTGGATGTAGAACACGTGGGAGAGAGGTTTTGCATCACTCATGTTTCACCCTGCATAATGAACAAACATTTGACAATGTTCTCATTTGAAGACGAAAAGCGCCCCGAAACTGCGATCATTGTTCCTAACTTGAGAGAATAGCCCCTCTGCATGGAATGTAATCTAAGGAAGATGGAAGGAAGTAACTAGAAATCATAAACAAAATATCACTTTATTAACTGAATTCGGTAACTACTTCGTACACTTCCTACAAATCATCAGTCTTCATATTTGAATACATACTGCGCACGAACGAAAACAGAGCGAGAGATTGAATTTACAAAGCGCACAGAGACCAAACAAATTAAGAAATACAAGTATCATGCTCACGTCAGAATAATTCCAACAGCACAATGAAAAAAGGTCCATGGTAGAACGATAGCCATTAATGAGATTTAGTTTCTCAAACATTATGCAATTATTGCACAGATTAACAAGCGGAATCATAAATCATAATAACCAGGGAAAAAGAAGAAGAAGGAGGAGGAGGAGGAGGTTACACGCTTCTTCCGTTAGAGCGCTCTGCAGGAATGACTGGGCGTTCCAGCGGTTCGGTTCGTGAACTGAGAAATTTCAAGAACTCATCCCCACCTTTTGGGTTCCCACACTGAATTAGTTCATGAACTGAGTT